>CAUYQU010037553.1:0-16637 GCA_963574635.1 Cheracebus regulus
GACGCCCCTTCCCCACAGAGCCGGACCTTCCCGGGTTCGCTGTGCTTGCTGTGAAACTCTCAGCCCTCAGTGTTTCCAGTTGCTGTTTTCCTTGTGGGGATGGGACCAGCCGAGCCCGTCCGTCCCGTATACTCCACACCGGGAAGCGCCACGCTGGCCAAAAGAGTAACACTGGCGACCTGTGTGGCTCCTCTGCCGGGAATCTCCCAGTCTGTGGGCAACAAAAATTCTTCGGAAAGTGCGGCGTCCACTCGTTCTCTGCGCTTTCACTGGGAGCTACATTCCTGAGCTGTTGCTAATTGGCCATCTTGGATCTCTCTCAGTTTTATAGTTTCATATTTTACATTTAAGCCCTTGATCAATTTTGAGTTTGCATAAGGTGTGAGACTTATGCAAACTCAATTTTGTCCAGCAATTTGTTGAAAAGGCCATCTTTCCTACATTGAATTGCTTTTCACTTTTGTCAGTAATCAGGGAGGTTTGTGAGGTCTATTCTGGAGTCTCCATTCTGTTGCATTGATCTATGTGCCTACGTTTTCACCAGTACCACACAGTCTAGATTATTGTAGCTACAGAGTAAGTCTTTGAATAGAGTGAATTCTCCCACTTTATTCTTTTCAAAATTGTTTTAGCTATTCTTGTTCCTTTGACTTTCCATACAAATTTTAAAATAATCTTGGCTATATCTACAAAAATCTTTATGAGATTTTGATAGGAATTTCATTAAACCTGCATATCTATTTGGGGAAATTTGACATTTCTACTGTTTTGAGTATTTCAGTTCATAAACATGGTATGTATCTCCGTTTATTAAAATCATCTTTTCTTTATTTCATCAGTGTCGTGTAATTTTCAGCTTACCAGAACTGAAGATATTTTGTTAGATTTACACCTAAGTATTTTATTTTCTAAGCAATTGTAAATGGTACTATATTTTTAATTCCTGTGTCTGTGTTCATCACTACACAGAGAAATACAACTGATTTTTGTATGTTAGCCTTATATCCTGTGACTTTGCTGAATTCACTTAGTTCCAGAAGTTTTTAGTTAAGTTCTTGGGATTTTGTTTGTAGGCAATCATGTCATCTGCAAACAGATGACAAAACAAAGCAGGGACAGGTTTGAAATAGGTGGTGGTTTTGAGCCTAGGTGAACTAGGTTCCTTTCCAACTGTATGCCTTTTATTTCCTTTCTATGCTGGCTAGAACTTTTGAATAAGCATGATAAGAGTGGAAATCTTTGTCTTGTTCATGATCTTAGGGGGAAAAACATTCTGTCTTTCACCATTAAGTATATCATTAGCTGTAGGTCTTTTTAGATGTTCCTTATCAAATTGAAGATGTTCCCTCTTATTTCTGTTTTTTCTTAGAACTTTTTATCATGAATGAATGTTGAATTTTGTCACATGCATTTTCTGCATACGTCAATAGGGTCATATGGTTTTCTTTTTCCTTAACCTGTTAATATGGTATTAATAGATTACATTGATGTTCAGATATGGAATGGGCCTTACATTTCTGAAAGGGGAATATCCCATCCAAGTGGAGTAAATTCCACTTGGTCATGGTGTATAATTCTTTATATATATTACTGAATTATATTTACCAATGTTTTGATAAGAACATTTGTGTCTTTATTCATGAGGTCTGTAGTTGTTGGTGTTGTTTTTGTACCATCTTTTTCTGCTTTTGATATTAGGGTAATACTAACTTTATAAAAATCAATTTTATAATAGAATTGCTTACTTCTCTTCTATTTTCTGGAAAAGATTGTGTATAATTGGTTTTGGTTTTTCTTTAGAAGTTTGGTGGCATCCTTTTATGAAACCATCTGAACCTGGAGATTTATTTTTGAGGAACTTTTAAATTATAAATTCAATATCCTTAGGAATTATAGATCTATTATCTGTTTAAAATTAGAATTGTGGTAATTTTTGTTTTTCAAGGAATTGGTTAATTTCATCTAAATTGAATTGTGGTAATTTTTGTTTTTCAAGGAATTGGTTAATTTCATCTAAATTGCCAAGTTTACATGTATAGAGTTGCTCATAGTATTCCTTTATACCTGCAGAATCTCTAATGATATTCCATTTTATTCCTCATATTGGCATTAGTGTCTTTTCTCTTTTATTCTTTGTCAGACTCATGAAAAAGTTGTCAATTTGACCTTTCCAAAGAAGAGCTTTGATTCTTTTCAAATATTTATTTGATTTTTTCTATTGTTTTTCTGCTTGTTTTGAGTTTACTCTGATCTTTTTTTAGGTTCATGAGCAAAATCTTAATTACTGATTTAAGACTTTTCTTCTTTCCTAACATTTAGCGCTATACATTTCCTTCTCAACACTGCTTTAGCTGTGTCTCAAAACTTTTAATATGCTTGTTTTAATTTTCCTCCAGTTCTGTATATTTATTTATTTCCCTTGAGATTTCTTCTTTTATCCATGGCTTGTTAAGCTTTGTGTTGTTCAATTTCCACGTTCAGAGGTGATCTCGTTATCTTTCTGTTACTGATTTTTCATTTGATTTCACTGTGGTTGTAGAACACACTATGTATATTTCAGTTCTTTCAAATTTGTTGAGTTTTTTTTTTTATGGCCCCAAATTTGGACTATCTTGGTCTATGTTCCATGAGCACTTGGAAAAAATGTGTTTTCGGCTGTTCTTGAGTAGAGTGTTCTCTAATGGCTGTTTGATTCCATTGGTTTATGGAGTTGTTGAGTTTTTCTATATCCTTGCTGATTTTCTGTCTAGTTCTATCAGTTGTTGGGACGTAGTAACTGAAGTCTCCAACTTCACCTGTGAATTTTTCTATTTCTCCTTTCAGTTCTATCAGTTTTTTCATTCAATATTTTTAGCATAAACATGCTGTTGTTTGCTGCATAAACATCTAAGATTGCTGTGTCTTCCTGATGAATTAACCCATGATGTAATATACATTATGTAATGTACTTCCCTATCCCTGAATTCTTTCACTTCAAAGTGTACTTTATCTGATACTAATAGAGCAACTCCTATTTTCCTTTAATTAATGTTTGCATGATATAAATTTTCCATCCTTTTGCTTTCAGCTTGCCTACATTGTTATATTTGAAGCGAGTTTCTTATAGACATGTCTTTTAATGCATTCAGAAGAATCTCTTCCTTTTAATTGATGTATGTAGGTTATTTATATTTCATGCAATTATTAATATTTTAGGCCTTAAGTCTGCCCTAAAATATTATTTTTTATTTTGTTTTCTGTTTGTTTTCTCTATTGTTTCTGTTTTTCTTTTTTCTGCCTTCCAATGTGATACTTAATTTTTTCAGGATTTTAATTTTATTTATAGTGTTTTTTAGTGTATTTGTTTTCTTTTTTTTCTTTTGAGACAGCGTTTCACTCTTGTTGCCCGGGCTGGAGTACAATGGTGTGATCTTGGCTCACTGCAACCTCTGCCTCACAGGTTCTGGCAGTTCTCCTGCCTCAGCCTCCCAAGTAACTGGGATTACAAGCACTCACCACCACGCCCAGCTAATTCTTTATATTATTAGTAGAGACAGAGTTTCACCATGTTGGCCAGGCTGGTCTTGAACTCCAGACCTCAGATGATCTACCCGCCTCGGCCTCTCAAAGTGCTGGGATTACAGGTGTGAGCCACTGTGCCCGGCCTCCTTTTCCTAGTTTTCTAGCTTTACCTCCACCTTCTCTCCCTATGGGCTTTGGAGTGAGCTTTCCTGCCCCACAGAGGTGGCAGGCATGAGCCACAGCACCCAAGTATATCTCTTTGTATAGATTTTTAAATGGTAGCTTTAGGTATTATAATTCATCAGATTCTAATGACATCATCATTTTACCAGTTTAAGTGAAGTGTAAAAAATCTTACAAGCATGCAGGCGTCCATGGAGATTCTGAGCCTTACAAAGCAGCCAGGGAATGCCCATCCACCTACGTAAACAGACACAACAAATATAGCCATGCACACAAACAAAAATGAGGCTGAGTCCAGACTCAGCTACACCTCTGGCATCTCCTAAGGTTGCTTTTCTCACCCGCCTTCTTTTCTGTGGGCCCTGATTCTTATCTTCTGCCTAACTCCAAAGCTGACAAAGTTGACACCACTTACATAAGCTCAACCTAGAACCAAAATCAGATAACTGCCACAAATAAGAAGTCATATAAAGCCGTGAAAACGTTGTTTTCATCTGAAGGAACTCAGATATGATTACAGAATTAATATTGGTGATATTTTAGGAACCGTGAGGAATGTACCAGGAAAAGAGTAAATGTCATCTCGCTTTCCCAAAAAGAAGATTTTTTAGACTGCAAATATTTACCTTAATATGAATCTTACAAAATTCTAAAATAAATTTTAAAATAGATGGTTTGGGATGATTTAGAAAACAGGGAAACAGCATAGATTTATTAACAAGGGGTATATAGAATATCCATATTTCCCTCTTTGTCTTAGTTGAGACAGACATATCAGATGAATGTAACTGTACTTAGGATAGTATTTGAAACAGTGGATCACAATTACCTTACAGGAAAAACAAACAAACAAATGAGGCCTGGGTAATAGGAACATTTGTACTTGCTTAAACAACCTTCCATTACAGGCTGAATTAATGGATTGAGCCAACTCGGAAGATCACTCATTTGCCCAATCCTAGTAAATAATTTGCTAGTGCTTGGGTAAGGATATAGATGACATGCTTATGGGAAGGTACAGGATGGTTAAGACTACAGAAGTTAGAGCCAGCTTTCAATTTTGAGCTTACAAACTTGTCAACTTCAGCTTCCTAATTGGAAGGTGGGTATAACAGCTATAATAATACTTCATAATTGTTATAATAATCCATAATACTGGTGTGATAAATAGGATACTCTAGGCAAAACACTTAAAATATGGCCATGTAACACACTCAGTAAATTGTGGTTTTGTTATTTTTGCTTTTCTCATCACATTTGCCAGTACACATAACTGGCAAGAATAGGCGATATATGCATGTATTGCATGAAATGACAGGATAGCCCTTTCATTTCCATTTAACTGGAGCAAAGGGTCAAATTTTGGGATGATTTAACATCATTTGATACAAAGAAGGTCTAAAAATCACCCAAAGGGAGCTTACCAGAAGTCAAAAATGAGATTATAGGCCATATGTATTAGTCAGGGTTTTCTATAGGGATAGAACTAATAGGATAGATGTATATATACAGGGGAGTCTATTAAGGAGTATTGACTCACATGATCACAAGGTAAAGTCCCACAATACACTGCATGCAAGCTGAGGAGCAAGGAAGCAATCCAAGCCCCAAAACCTTAAAAGCAGGGAAGCCGACAGTGCAGCCTTCAGTCTGTGATTGAAGGTCCAAGAGTCCCAGGATGAAGAACTCGGAGTCTGATGTTCAACAGCAGGAAGCATCCAGCACAGGAGAAAGATACAGCCTGGAAGACTAGGCCAGTCTAGTCTTTCCACGTTCTTCTGTCTGCTTTTATTCTGGCTGAGCTGGCAGTTGATCAGATTGTCCCCACGCAGATTAAGGGTGGGTCTGCCTTTCCCAGTCCACTGACTCTAATGTTAATCTCCTTTGGCAACACCCTCGCAGACACACCCAGGAACAACGCTTTGCATCCTTCAATCCAATAAAGTTGGCGCTTAATATTAACCATCACACCATGCAATCCAAAGCTTTCCCAGGCTGCATCCCAGCAGGATTTTCTACAGAATGTGGATAATAATGGCCATTCTGTATCCCTCACTTGTCAGCCACATTTGAAAGGTGGAGTATCATTTTGGGTGCCTTGTTGTCAAAGAGAAACTAACAATTTGGCCAACTTCAGAAAGGGGTTATCAAGATTATGAAGAGCCTGGAAATGTTGATGTAAGAGGAATAGAGGGTCATGTCACCTAAAGAAACGAAGGCTTGGCAGATAGGTGATTGCTGTGCTCAGAACCATTGAAGTCATTACATAGAAGGGATACCTTTTTTATGACGTTTTGGCAGGCCGATAGAGCATTTGACAACAGGGATTAGAAGAAAACCAACATTAATAGAATTATTATTTAATTAATAGAATTATTTAAAACCAACTAAACTCTCTTTAGTTGCTCTTTTTCTTCCTAAAGTGAAGTCAGAATATGAAGCAATTTGTGGAAAAAAAAAAAATCTATCAAAATACTTTTACACTAGCTTTAACTGCTCCGATTTGTCAGTGTCAACTTACATCTGTGTAAGTACATCTGCTCTCAAAATTGAAAGAAATACATCGTATTCAGCTCAAAGCAGTATGTAGGTCACTACTTCCATCCCTTCCTAAGAATTACTATTGTGGGCTTTTTACTGCCTGGTACAATTTAAATTGCCATTACATCTTTCTTAGTGATAAAGTTATTTCTTTTCTTACTGGTTCATAAATGGATACTGTTGTCCACAGTCTTTCAGCAATCTCTAACTGCTTATGAAACTGCTTTTCTGGATGTCTTAATCTTGAGGCAATACAATGAATCCTCAACAATATTACATTGAGTTTTAATTCTATTACTGTTTTTCACCAACTAACAGAAGTATCATTTTTCTATTCTGAACCATGGCCGTAATAGTCTCTGAAGTACTCCTAAATTTTTTAGCATCCTTAAAACTGACCCTGAAATGTCAACAAAGTGCCTCCTCAGGGCAGGGAAAACGATGGTTTATTTTTATTTTGTTGGTCCCCAAATATTGGTAGCAAAATTACTAAGAAACTAAATAGAAAAGATTAAGTTCTTCCGTTAAAGAGAGATCCTACTTCTGGGTATACACTCGAATGAATTGAAAGCAGGGACTGAGGCTAGGTGCGGTGGCTCACAGGCCTGTAATCCCAGCACTTTGGGAGGCCAAGGCCGGCAGACCATGAGGTCAAGAGTTCGAGACCACCTTGACCAACATGGGGAAACCTCATCTCTACTAAAAGATACAAAGATTTGCCAGGTATGGTGGTGCATGCCTGTAATCCCAGCTACTCAGGAGGCTGAGGCAAAAGAATAGCTTGAACCCAGCAGGTGGAGGTTGCAATGAGCCGAGATTGCACCACTTTACTTCAACCTGGGTGACAGAGCAAGGCTCCATCTTAAAAAAATGAACGCAGAGACTGAAATAGACACTCGTCATACACTCATACTCGTCACAGCATTATTCACAATAGCCAAAAGGTGGAAGCAACCCACGTGTTCATCTGTGGCTGAATGGATAAACCAAACCACATTCAATAGGGCATCATTCAGCCTTGAAGGAAGGAAATCCTGTCGCACCCAACAACGTGGATGGACCTTGAAGACATTATGCTAAGTGAAATATCAGACAGTCACAAACAAATTTTGTATGATTCCACTTATATGAGGTGCCTAGAGTGACCAAATTCACAGATACAGAAAGTAGAATATTGGCTATCGGAGTCTGGGGGAAGGAGGGAACTAGGGAGTTAGTGTCTAATGGGAACAGAGTTTCAGTTTGGGATGATGAAAAATTTCTGGAGATGGACAGTGGCAATGGTTGCACAAAAATGTGACCATCTGTAATGCCACTGAACTGTACCCTGAAAATGGGTAATTCAGTGGATTTTATATTATGTGTATTTTGCCACAATGAAGGGGGAGCACAAGAGAGAGAGACAGTCAGATGTTTATTATGCAGTAGATTCACACAATTCCATAAGATGGATATTGTTAGCTCCATTTTAAAGAGGGAGCTGTGGCTTGCACAGTGCCATGGACCCAACCAAAACTCAGACCGATGAACCAAGGTTCAACAAATTGCAGAGCCAAATTCACCAGAACAAACTGTGCACTGTGAAACTATTTATTCTAAAGAGAACCACCCCCCCACAGAAAATCACATTTTTCTCTGGATTGTTGTAATTGATTTGGTGATCAATTTGGTCCTAAGCAAGTGGAAATTAAGTGAAGGTAATTGCAGGAGTTTATTTTGAGACAGTGCGTAAGTATTGTTTTTATAAAATTGGCAGCCCTGGAGTAGAAGACAGACAAAGAAGGAGCCCCGCTTAGCTTTAGTTGCTGTTCAGTTCTGGACAGTGATTTGCCCAAATGTGTATGCATCACATTCTCACGCAGCCCTCCTGCGATCATGAAAGCAGGCCGTAGCCCAAAACTCCTGCCCAGGATTCTTTGGAAACAATTCTTTCTGTATTGCTTGCTGTATTCCCAGCCCCCTGGCAATAAAACTCTGCTAGGCACATTGAAGTATTAAGATCGATTATTTCCTTACTGCTCTCAAAAAGAGAAACTAATTCCCCTGGGCCTGACTGTACTCTAGATATCAGGTAAAAGGTGTCGCCACTTGCCTCCTGTCACTCAGGAGCAGAGCCTGGTGGGTCTGTCCTCCCAGCTGCTGCTTCTTGGATTGGCCCTGCGCGGTTCCTTCTGTCCTCCTTCCACAGTTCCCTGATTCTCTCCAGGCCCTCATCACAGTCTCACTGAGCCTCTTGTCACAATGTCTTGGCCAGGCTTCACACCCTACCACCGCCACCCCCACACATTTATACAACAAACATATAAGGAGGCCTAATATATGTCGGACGCTGTGCTGACATTGGGGAATACAGTGATGAATCCCCATGATGCCAGCCGTGATCGCTGCCATCAGGAAGCCCACGTTTTGATGAAGAAACTGACTAGCAGCATTACACCACACTTAATAGACCTCTGACCAGAACAGGCTCGGCCCTGGATACGCAGGCATCCTGAGTGTCTGGCATCTCAGCCGCTGCCTGTACCTCTGCCTCCAGGCTTTTGCCCCTGCAGCAACCTGGATCTGGAATGACTATGTCTGGCTCACTTTTACCTGGGACGTTCTTACCACTCAGGGTCTACCTCAAAGCCACTTTCGGTCTGAAGCTCTCCCTAATGCCTGCACTCCAAATGAGTCTCTTCTTTTTCTACCCTCTTATGGTTGCTTTCTTGCATGTCTGTTATAAGCTTAACATGATTATATTGAAGTCAGCTCTGCATGTTCACCTTAACCTGGAGATACGAAATTCTCAAAGGCAGGAATCACATGTCCTCCATAACATCCAGCATAAGCGTCATGAATAGTTGGCATTCATTTTGTATTGCTTTAAATCTAATGTTGCATAGCCTAAATAATTGAGGAAAGAACATTTGAGTTTCAAGTGCCACAAGAGTCCAAATATGATGGATACGCATATTTGGCACACTGAAAGAATTGCATTTTATGTTGCTAATTTCTACATCTGATGAATTATTATGGAAAGGACAACATCTTCATTTGGGATAAGGCCAACTTCTTAACTAAAATGGGTTATCCCAGCTTCTAGCATACAGCTTTGAGCATAGTGAGCCTGTGGCTTTTGAACATTTTCTCCAGTTGAACATTCAGAAATCCCCAACCAAACTGGGTTTTTTTTGTTTGTTTGTTTGGGGTTTTTTTTGGTAGAACAATTTAGATGGGGCAAATAATAAGTTGCAGCATCAGCTAAATTCCCAAGATTATTTTCTCAACTTCCTGCCACTCTACCCAGAACCCTGAGCTTCTAGGAAATAGCAAAGTCTACAGCTCCTGACAATAGCAATTCTCCCAGAAATAATGCTGACGTTTATGCCCTATGTCAAACCTTTATGGAGGAAGAACAGGAATATAGAAGGGGTCATAGGAGTTCGTTTCTCTTATTTGTATCTTAAACTTTAGAAGTTGTCCCTGTGTATAAATTGAGCTCTTTGGATGCTGCAGATTAGTTGGTGAAATGGATCCCTTTATGACGTTACACTTCTAAGAAACAGAAGGAAAATTAATATTTAAGGAATGCTGTGTTGTTGCAAAAGGTGTAAAATTTGGAAAAGGACTCTGTGGCTGGCAATGCAAATATCTGGAACAAACGAAGGAAAGTCGGGCATCTGCAATCCTAATATAGTGTGCAAATATTTTTAGCCAATAATGATCAATATCATCAAGAAAATCACTGTAAACTGAAGCTGTCATTATTAGAGCTTCATAGAAATTTTGAGCGCTCTCATTTTACAGATTAGAAAACTGAATCCCAAGAATTTAAAGTCATTTTTTTCAAAGTCCTTCAAATAGTTAATGACAAAGCCAAGACTTATTGTCCAGTTTCCAAATTTCACTGGTCAGGTTTGAATACATTGGATATTTACTTGTGTAAAATTTTTGTTTCTGTTTCTTGACTGTACTGGTGAGAAACTCCAATAATGATGCTGAAATGAAATGAAAAGTTCAGTTATCCTTGCCTTGCCCTTAGTCTTATAGAAAAAGCCTTCAGTCATCCATCATTAAGTGTGATACTCCCTGCAGGTCTTTAGTAGATTCCCTTTGTGAAATTAAAGAAGTTCTCTGCTATTTCAAGTTTTTTCGGTCTTTATCATGAATGGCTGTTGGGTTTTATGAAATGCGTTATCTACTTCTATGTGAGATGATCTGGTGGGTTTTGTTCTTTGTTTCCTTAGTATGGTATATTACATTAATTGATTTTCAGATACTAAACCAACCTAGCCTTCCGGAAATATGTCTGACTTGGTCATCATGTAAATTGTAACATTTTTCCTGATGTACTTAGACTTTTGTTGTTATAAGATGCCCCTTGTGTCTCTATTAACTTTGTTTTTGGTCCTAAAGTGTATTTGGTCTGATATTAGTGTAGTTCTCTTTGGGTTTTTTCATTTGTTTTATTATTTTCATTGTTGCTGTTATTGTTTTTCATGGTATATTTTTGCAAGCCTTTTACTTTCAACTTATTTATGTTTTTGAATTGAAAGCCTCTGACAGACTGCATAAAGATGGATTCTGTGTTTGATTTGTTTGGTTTGTTTGGTTTTGTTTTGTTTTTATTATTATACTTTAAGTTCTGGGGTACATGTGCAGAAGGTTTGTTACATAGGTTTATACATGTGCCATGGTGGTCTGCTGCACCTGGATTCTGTTTTTTATCCAGTCTGACAATCTCTGCCTTTTGATTGGGAAATTTAATCCATTTGCATTTAATATAATTATTTCTATGGCAGGATTTAGATTTGCCATTTTGCTATTTGTTTTCTATATGTCTCTTGTCTCTTTGTTGCCTCTGTTCCTCCATTATTGCTTTCTTTTTGTTATATATATTTTTTTCTAGTGAAAAATTCATTTGGTTTTCTTTACTAAATATTTTAAAATTATTTTCATGATGGTTACTCCAGAGATTACAATATGGATCTTATCTTAATCTAGTTCAAATCAATATTATTATAGTGGTATGAGATGTACTACAGTTAATTATATGCAGTTATAATTTAATGCTGCATCTTTACATTTGTCTACGTTTCTTTCCACTGCCAATGGTGCCATGCATGGTCTGTAAATTTTCATGTGCATATGTTTTGATAAATTTTAACTTTTTGTAATAGATTTGTACATATTTTATGGTAGTTATAAAATAAACTAGTGTCTACATATGCTTTATGCATTCATGACATAACTAATTCTTCTTAACTTTTTAAATATTTCTAAACCACAGTTTGTCTGCAACTTTTTTCAAGTTGTTGCAGATCTTCAAAAAATATTTCAATACATTTATTGGAAAAAATCAGTGCTCAAGTGGACCCATCCAGTACAAATCTGTGTTGTTCAAGGGTCAACTGTATTAAGTATTATAAGTAATCTAGAGATGATTTAAAGTATATGGGAGGCTGAGTACGTGACTCATGCCTGGAATTTCAGCACTTGGGGAGGCAGAGGCAGGCAGTTTGCTTGAGCTCAAGAGTTCAAGACCAGCCTAGGCAACATGGTAAAACCTCATCTCTACTAAAAATACAAAAAATTAGCAGGGTATGGTGGCATGTGCCTGTAGTTGCAGCTACTCAGGAAGCTGAGGTGGGAGGATCGCCTGAGCCTAGGAGGCTAAGGCTGCAGTGAGCTGTAATGATGCCACTGCACTCTAGCCCGGATGACGGGAGTGAGACCATGTCTCAAAAATAAATAAATAAAATGGATGGGAGGGTGTGCATAGATTATTTGCAAATACTATGCCATTTATGTGAGGGACTTGAGCATCTCCAGGTTTTGGTATTTGCAGGGAGCCCTGGAACCAATCCCCTAGAGATTCTGAAAGACAACTGTATTTTTAAGCCTGGCTTCCTTGGGTTCACTGTGAAATCAGCATAGTTAAGTGATCAGCCAATGATTGGTCAGAATATGTCCTTAAATACATATTTAAGCCAACAAGTTTTCCACCTTTGCCAAGGGAAACTGTATGTGAAGGCATACTTCCAAATTTCAGGCAGCTTACAAATCAGCCTTAGCATTTACTTCCTGCTTGTACAGGATCTCAAGGTCAGCCACAGGTGAGCGATCGAGCCCCTCTCCTTTCCCAGGTCTTTCCTGGACATGCATACATAACTGTACATGCACAGCGTCTTCTAGATTCTCAACAATATATCAGAAATTTTTAAGTTCCCTTGGTCTTTCTTTGAAATTTTGGGCCAAGTTCTTGTATGCCTCAAGTGAAATTGCAGCCTTAAATAGCTAGTGTTAACCATTTCAGGCTGTGGTTTTCAATAACAGCCTGGGGATAGGGCTTTTCCACAGAACAGAGCTTGCAGTCAGATTAAATAGTACCAATGCCCTGGGATCCAGGCTTTTGTAGGGAGCTGTGAGACCAGTAAAAATATTAACGATTCACTGGAGATGGTGGGTTCAGCAGAGCTGCAAAAGGGTGCATCCCCTCTGTTGGCTGCAAGGCTGCCATCTGTTCGCAGCTAGTGTGCCAGAGCTGGGGAACAGGGGAATGGGCATAGCTCCAAGTTAAACTCCAAAGACCCCATTGTTTTTATCTAAAATTAGTAGTTTTTCTTGGCTAAATGAGTTAGTTTGTTCTCTGCCTTTGGTTACCTAGTTCAGGAATGGCTGATTTTAATAGTTTTGCCAACATGTTAACCTAATTCCTCTCTGTCATTCCGGAAGTCCTGCTCCCTATGTAAAATGTCTTGCTCATTTATCTCAGATAATGTTTTCCTATAAAATTTTTATGCACTGACACAAAAACTTGTACACGATTGTTTATTACAACATTATTTGTAATGACCAAAAAATAAAAACAAGCCAACTGTCCATCAACTGATGAATGGACAGATTGTGGTATATATTCATACAGTGCAGTATTATCCGGCTATACAAAGGAATGAAGTACTGATACACGCTACAACATGGATGAACCTTAAAAATATCATGCTAGAGCTGGGTGCAGTGGCTTGCACCTACACGTAGTCCCAACTACATGGGAGCTGAGACAGGAGGATTGTTTAAGCCCAAGAGTTGGAAGCTGCAGTGAGCTGTGATCATGCCACTGCATCCAGCCTGGGCAGCAGAGTGAGAACCCATCTCAAAAAAAAGGAAAAAAGAAAGAATGAGAGAGAGAAAAAAATGTCATGCTAAGTTAAAGAAGACATGCAAAAGGCGATAGATTGTATGATTCCATATACATGAAGTGTCCAGCTCAGGCAAAGGCATAGAGACAAGGGGTAGATGAGTGGTTGCCAGGGATTTTGGCCAGGGAAGAATGGAGAGTGGCTATAATGGGCATAAGATTGGAAGGGGGATGGTGAAAATATTCTAAAACTCAATATTAATTATGGTTACATAATTCCGTGAATATACAAAAAACCACTGAAATACACACTTTAAAAGGGTGACTTTATCTGTATGTAAGTTATATCACAATAAAGCTTTATAGGCCGGGCATGGTAGTTCACACCTGTAATCCCAACTCTTTAGAAGGCCAAGGCACCCAGGTCACTTGAAGTCAGGAGCTCAAGACCAGCCTGGCCAACATGATGAAACCCCGTCTCCAATAAATTTACAAGGATTAGCTGGGCGTGGTGGCGCATGCATGTAATCCCAGCTACTTGGGAGGCTGAGGTAGAAGAATTGCTTGAACTTGGGCAGCAGAGGTTGCAGTGAGCAGAGATTGCACCACTACAATCCAGCCTGGGTGATAGAGTAAGACTCTGTCAAAAAAAAAAAAAAGGAAAGGAAGGAAGAAAAGAAGGAAAGGAATGAAGGAAGGAAGGAAGAAAAGAAAGGAAGGAAGGAAGGGAGGGAGGGAAAAGAAAAGAAAAAGCTTTACGAGGTCTTTATAAATTAAAAAATAAAATTTTGTGTGGACACAATGGCCCATTCCTGTAATTCCAGCACTTTTGGAGACTGAAGCAGGAGGATCACTTGGGCCCAGGAGTTTAAGACCAGCCATAGCAACATAACGAGACTCCCTCTCTACAAAAAAAAAAAAATTTAATTAGCCAGGTGTAGTGGCACACACCCGCGGTCCCGGCTACTTGGGAAACTGAAGTGGGAAGATTGCTTGAGCCCAGGAATTCGAGGCCTCAGTGAGCTGTGATTACACCACTGCATTTAGCCTTGGCAACTGAATGAGACCCTGGCTCAAAAGGAAAGAAAAAGAAAAATTTTTTACAGCAAACTACTTTAGGTCTACAATAATGATTAATTGAGTTACCCTCTTCATTTTTTATTTACTCATCCATTTCATGAGATGATTTAAAGACAGTAGCTGGCATAAAGGAAGCACTCAAGTGTTAGGGGTTATTAATGGTAATTAAAGGAAAACATTTAAGTGCCAGTGTACCACTGTGTAACAAAAATGAATGAAATACTGATTCTGCTTCTAAGAGCTCAGAAATTGGAAGAGTACACAAACATGTAACCAGATATTGATAATTACAATGGAGAAAGTGTGTAACAGAGAAGTACAAAAGCCACTATAGGGGTACAGATGGAGGACTTTAGTCTGGAAAGAACACAGGAGGCTTTCTAAAGGGAAATGACCTAAATAGAGGTTCTGACACCCAGTGACCTGCTAAAATGAGTTGAAGAGTTTAGTGGGTGGAAAGCAGAGGAAGGAGAGCAGACCAAGCCATAGAAACAGGCTGTGCAAAGATGAGGCGTGCGAGGGCATGCATGAACACGTGGAGAAACAGCAAGCAAGGAGACTGGAAAGGCAGATAAAGAGTTTAGAGTTTCTCGGCCAGGTGCCATGGCTCACGCCTGTAGTCTGAGCACTTTGGGAGGCCAAGGCAGGTGGATCACGAGGTCAGAAGATCAAGACCATCCTGGCCAACATGGTAAAACCCATCTCTACTAAAAATACAAAAAATTAGCTGGGCGTGGTGGTGTGCACCTGTAATCCCTGCTATTGGGGAGGCTGAGGCAGGAGAATTGCTTGAACCCAGGAGGCAGAAGTTGTAGTGAGCTGAGATCCCGCCACTGCACTCCGGCCTGGCGAAAGAGCAAGACTCTGTCTCAAAAAAAAAAAAAAGAGTTTCTCTTGTGGTTAAGAGGACTCACTAAAGGAGCCTACATAAGAGTGTCGAAGTAAGTAGCAAGACAAGAAAGATACATTTAAGATAAGAGTGCAGGACTAGTGATAGGAGTGTGGTCCGGAGAATCGAGGTGAAGCCTGGAGGGAGGACACAGTAGAGCAAGAAGTGCTGAAAGAGAGAGAGGAAAGAACTGAATATGGAACTACCATTCGACCCAGCAATCCCATGGCCAGCCATATATCCAAAGGAAAATAAATCTTTCTACCAAAAGGACACATGCACATGTATGATTATCACAGCACTGTTCACAACAGCAGAGACATGGAATCAACCTAGGTGCCCATCAGCAGCAGATCGGATAAAGAAAATGTGGTGCATACACACCATGGAATACTACACAGCCAAAACAAAGAATGAAGTCATGTTCTTTGCAGCAACGTGGGTGCAGCTGGAAGCCATTATCTGAAGCAAATTAACGCAGGAACCGAATTCAAATGTCACGTGTTCTCACTTATAAATAGGAGCTAAACAGTGCGTACACACAGTCATAAAGATGGCAACAACAGACTCTGGGGACTACTAGAGAGGGGATGGAGGGAGGGGGACAAGGGTCAAAAGACTAACTATTGGGTACTGTGCTCACTACCTGGGTGATGAGATCAATTGTTCCCCAAACCTCAGTATCACACACAATATATTCATGTAGTAAACCTGCACATGTAAGCCTTGAATCCAAAAAGTTGGAAATAAAGAGAGAGAGGAAACCAAATTTAAATGTATATAGGAAATAGAAAAAAATATGATGATCCACTAGATTTGGACAGTTAAGGAAAAGAGACAGGATAAATTTCCGGATTTCTAGCTTGATTGACTGGGTAGATTTCAGCGTCATTCATCTCTGTGGATAAAAAAAAAAAATTAAGAAAATGTGAGGAGAAAGATACGTGTTCATTGGGGATTCATGACCATTTTTTGGTCCTTGCAGAACATCTGGATAGAAACGTACAGTAGTTATTTAAAACTTCAGTTTTGAAGTTTAGGAGATCTCTAGACTACAAATAGATTTGGGAGTGATTAGCATAAAGTTGGTAATAGAAGCCATTGAGTAGATGAGATTGTCCGTAAACAGAATATACAATAAAAACAGAATATAACCAATTTTAAAGTATTAGGGAATAAAAGCATGTAAGGGGAAGTTAGAGGAAGAGGAACCCAAGTGAGAATCCAGGTTGGATTCCCCAAGAAATAAAAAGAGATGTTGGCCGGGTGCAGTGGCTCACGCCTGTGCTCCCCACACTTTGGGAGGCTGAGGCAGGCAGATCC
>CAUYQU010037554.1:0-11440 GCA_963574635.1 Cheracebus regulus
TCTGTTTCTTAGTTTTCCTTTGGCGGATGCTCGTTCCCCACAGAGCCGGACCTTCCCGGGTTCGCTGTGCTTGCTGTGAGACTCTCAGTCTGCAGCGCTTCCAATTGCTGTTTTCCTTGTGGGGATGGGACCAGCTGAGCCCGTCTGTCCCGTATACTCCGCACCGGGAAGCGCCGCGCTGGGGCGCCGGCAAAACAGCCGCGCCGGCCAAAAGAGTCGCGCTGGCGACCCGTGTGGCTCCTCTGCCGGAAATCTCCCAGTCTGTGGGCAACAAAAATTCGTCGGAAAGTGCGGCGTTCACTCGTTCTCTGCGCCTTCACTGGGAGCTACATTCCTGGGCTGTTGCTAATCGGCCATCTTGGATCTCTCTCCATTCAATTCTTTTTTGACTTCTGGGTTTAACCAGGCTTGAAAAAGAGCAGACTAATTTTTTTTTTTTTTTTTTGAGTTGGGAGTCTCGCTCTGTTGCCCAGCCTGGTGTGCAGTGGCGCAATCTTGGCTCATTGCAACCTCCACTTCCTGGGTTCAAGCAATTCTCTGCCTCAGCTTCCCTAGTAGATGGGATTACAGGTACCTGCCACCATGCCTGGCTAATTTTTATATTTTTAGTAGAGATGGGATTTCACCATGTTGGCTAGGCTGGTCTCAAACTCCTAACCTCAAGTGACCACCGTCCCCCCACCCAGCCCCCAGCCTCCCAGAATGCTGGGATTATAGGCGTGGGCCACTGTGCTGGCCCAGAGCAAACTAATTCTTGAGTACTTAGGCTTTAGAGAACTTTCACACCTAAGGACAAAGATAAGGATAACTATGATTTTCTAATCTTTTGAAAAAACAATCTCCTTGAAAAAAAAATTCAATATTAAATTATACTTTTGTTACTGTACAGAAAAATTGCTTGTTTTAAATAGCTGCTAAGATACAGACTCACACCTGTAATCCCAGCACTTTGGGAGGCAGGGGGGTTGTCACTTGAGGTCAGGAGTTTGAGACCAGCCTGGCCAACATGGTGAAACCTCCTCTCTACTATAAATACAAAAATTAGGCAGGTGTGGTCACAGGTGCCTGTAATCCCAGCTACTCGGGAGCTGAGGCAGGAAAATTGCTTGAACCTGGGAGGTGGAGATTGCAGTGAGCCAAAATCATGCCACTGCACTCCAGCCTGGGTGACAGAGCAAGACTCCATCTCAGGAAAAAAAAAAAAAAAGTTGCTAAGAAGTAAGGTACCTGGATTTTAAGAAGGAATGTTATCTAACACAGTGGTTCTCAACTTATTTTTGGTTTTACACTCTTAGAAATTATTGAAGACCACTTTTGCTTGTGTGATCTGCTCTTTTCTGTATTAGAAATTAAAACTGAGAAACTTAAGGTATTCACTAAATAATCACATTACATTAATGTAAATTTTTTAATATAAAATATTTTTTGTTTTGGAAAAGTTTTGAGAAGAATGGCATGGTTTATATTTTTGAAAATTTGCTTTGTCTTAATACAAGACAACTGGATTCTCGTCAAACTCTGTATTCAATCTTATATCTGTTTTGGTTAAAGTATACGAAGAAAACCTGGCCTCACACAGAAATGTTTTTAATAGTCTTTTCAGGTAAGTGTGGATAGTTTTCTTTGCCACTACACTAAAACTCACAAGTGGCTGTTTCTGAATATATAATTGCAATGGAGAATCCAAAACCATATCAATGAGCATTTTGTATTTTGACATCAATTTTGTATTTTGACAGTAAAATCTATTAGTCTATTTTGCACTTGAAATGTATCTTAATCTCACATCTATCTTGCATTGATCATTCAGAAATATTGATTCACTGAGATATGTAGATACCCCGTGTTGAAATGCTTTATTATACAATATTAAAAGCATAAATATCACAACTGATCTCATCAGAAAAGTCTAAGGCACCTATCAAGCCAATGACTGCAGATAAGTTTTCCAAAATTCCTTTTTTTGGCCTGATGTAGTGGCTCACACGTGTAATCCCAACACTTTGGGAGGCAAGGTGGGCAGATCACCTGAGGTCACGAGTTCAAGACTAGCCTGGCCAACGTAGTGAAACCCTGTCTCTACTGAAAAAACGAAAATTAGCTGGGCCTGTAATCTCAGCTACTTGGGAGGCTGAGGCAGGACAATCACTTGAACCCAAGAGGTGGAGGTTGCAGTGAATGGAGATCATGTCACTGCACTGCAGCATGGGTAAAAGAATGAGACTCCATCTCAAAAAAAAATCCTTTTTTTGTTTTTGACATCTTATATTCTGTCATTGGCAACAAAGACTGTCAGTTTACCTTGAGGTGATAGACTTCTTTCATTCCTTTGAGAAAATGTGTGACAAGTATCCAGGTCTGAGTGACCATGGGATTTCTTGTAGTTATTCAAGTAAAAACAGTATTCCAGGAAAAAGTTCTCTGGTTTTAGCTCACAACTCAGATGATTGCACAAATCCTTTTGCTTTGGGATAATCGTATTTTGGTGTACAGTGGGAGCGCTTTATGGCATACTTCTCATTTTATAACACAGAACATTAAAAAGACATTTTCTCAAGGATGGAGAGCTAATAAAATTAATACTTACTGCATGTGGTGAAGTGACGTTAAGTGAAACTGGCGTTTTTAAACTACAAGTGAAGAGAGATGGAGAACATAGAGACTGCTAATACGCTTTATTGTCACTGCCTTGATTTATGCTGAGGTACCAGCAGCTTTATCCACCATTGCCTTTGTGCCATCATTACAAATGTCAGCCCTGTAGAAAAAGGTGTGAATGTTGTCATGAAAATAGTTTTGACCTCATGGACCACCTGAAAGGGTCTCAGACCACAAGGGGTCTACAGCCCACACTAAGAACTGCTGCCCTGACAAAAACGCTTTCTCTCTGTCACAGACTTTGAGAGTTTTGACCTGCCTGAAGAGCACCAGATTGCACACCTACCCTTGAGTGGAGTGCCTCTTATGATCCTTGAAGAGGAGAGAGAGCTTGAAAAGCTGTTTCAGCTGGGCCCTCCTTCACCTGTGAAGATGCCCTCTCCACCATGGAAATCTAGTAAGTGAGCAAGTGCCCTTCTAGAAGGGCTGCAAACAATTTGTTTCATAACACTTTCATTACCTGGAGGACAGTTGTGTGGGAAGTTAGCCTGTGAGTAATTTCTGTCCTTCAAATGACAAGGATAAGGTTCAGAAAAATAAACTATTCTCAATTGGTATTACTTGTTAGTCCCAAATGCCCCAGTACAATTGTTATTCTGGAAACTGGATAGTTTTAGCCACAGCAAATAGATGAATTCACTTGTATCTTCTTAGGCTGTAAGTTGAAGCATATATAATAAACTTGCTTGGAATGATGATTCCATGTTATATCCAAAACTAGTATAAGATCAAAACACCTGTGCTGTAGCATAGACTGACAATAACTTCTTACTGCAGAAGGTTTGAGGTTTTAGTTTGAACTGGTAAGTCAAAGCCATCATTATGTTTTCTGTTTGTTCTTTTGTGGGATAATTTGTGCTAATAAGTTATATTAGTGAGACTGTTAGCTCTTTCTTTGGTCTCTAAGAACAATAGAGATTCAGATACTTCTAAAACTTCCTAATGAAAGTCAATTCTGAGGCGACAGACATTCCAAAAAGTACATGTCAAGAGGAGGATGGAGGTGATTCATTAGGCAAAGGGAATAACATGAGTTTTTGATTGACAGCTAATGTCTATGTTGATATGAAAAGTGACTCAAGGATTTGCAGAAATTTAATAAGATTCCTGTTTTCTAGATCTGTTGCAGTCTCCTTCAAGCATTCTGTCGACCCTGGATGTTGAATTGCCACGTGTTTGCTGTGACATAGATATTTAAATTTCTTAGTGCTTCAGAGTTTGTAATTGTATTAATAAAGCATTCTTTAACAGATTCTTCCTAGTATTGTGATTGCTCTTCCACAGAGGTTACTTACAACAATATGATAGCTAGCTGAGGTGTTTAACCAAAGAGTCTATGATGTGACAAGAGATTTGTCTGATTTCTAAAAACTTAAATCCCTTTGGTTTGTTTTAACAGCTTATGTTAGAAGCCACCACTGTTTTCCCTGAAAAGTATCCTTCTCAATGTGTACTTTATTGAGTTTTGTGGCCATTAACGAGTGACAGTTATTAGATCTCTTAATTAGAAGAGCCACTTCCAACTCATTAAGTATCTATTGCTAGGCATTCTTTATTACTGGTTCTACTTAGTTTCTAATGACTTTAATACTCAGTATTGAAAGGCTCTGAATCTTCTGAGAACTCAGCCTCCTTGGGATCTTCAATTAGGTTCTTTAAAGATCACTGCAGATAATTTACTGATAGTTCCACACTCCACCTATAGGAAACTGTATTTAGTTGTTTACCTTGTGTTGGACATTAGTATTTGAGAAACATGTTTAATGTTTGACACTATTTTTCAGATAAGACAATGAGGCTCAGAAGTTTATTGATTTGTCAAAGATGTGAAGAGCTAGAAAATGATAGAGCTGGCATTTTGATCTAAATTCTGAGGTTGGAATCAAAATAGAGATTGCAAGTGGTTGCTCATAGGTTTTCTTTTTGAGGGTGGAAGTAGATGATATTTTAAAAACCTTCATCATTTCCACTATTTACAATCCCACTATTTCACCAATCTGGCTTTGGAGATTCTGTTGAAGAGAGATGTGTCCATAGTAGACCCTGTTTTTATTCAATACTTGCTGGGGCTGGAGAGGTGGATTGCTGGCTGCTGCCTTTTAGGTGGAGTGTAGGCTTTCATCTCACAGACCCTGCCTTAAATGGCCTTAGTGAGAACTGAAGTGAACCTTTTACTTTTTGTGTCTCTTCTCAGACCTAGCCTACTTAACTCACTTGACTTGCTTGAGCCATGTATGGACCTGAATTTGACCCTTGCTTGATGCTAAATTATATAGGAAATCTTTCCCCTGATACATCAGTAGCTTCTATGGTCAAGTTAGAATGTGAACCCTCTGCCATTATTATTGGAGGAAGCTGAAAGATACTAGGCATGAAATACTAAGAACACCTACAACCACTTATCTTGACTTGAAAACTTTTTACCTTCTAAATATAACTGAATCAGTGCGACTTGAACGGCCATAATCATGCCACTGTACTCCAGCCTGGGTGGCAGAGTAAGATTCTGTCTCAAAAAAAAAAAAAATGTAGTTCTGAATGGCTTTCATAATCTGCTCACAAACTGAAGCTTTGGAAAATTGTCTTATGTGGTAGAGGGAACCAAGGGCTGAGAACAAGGGGACTAGTTAGTCCCTTACCAATTAATTGCTGTCCTCTGGGTCAGAACTGAGCATGAAGGGATCTGATCTTTTCATCTGCTGTTAATCAGATTGCAATGTGCATAATGTGTATTGAGACTGAGAACTTGAAGCAGATGCTCCTCCATTAATACAGATAATTTGCCTCTTGTGGGGGTTGTTGCTATTTTGTTAAATTCTGACACTTTTGAAATAAGACAGAAATGTACCTTTGTAACTGTACACTTTATTTGTACCTTTGTGACTGTAACCTTTCTACCTTTTTCTGCACCACCTCTGAGCCTGCCTCTCAGGATTCTGTACCTTCTTAGAGTAGGAGCTAACAGGAATGCCGTTATCTTGCTACCATTTCTCCTTTCTTATCACAAGTTGTATTTTCCTAATTCTTTGTGTGCCAGCCATGGATTTTACCTTTTTTTCATGCTGGGTGTTTTCACATTTCTATTAATATTCTTAACCTTTGTTCTGGAGTATGGGTAAGTTACCTAGACGCAATTTGATTCGTTTGAGACTTGCCTTTAACGTCAGGCAACACCAGAGCAGTGTTTAGCCCAGGGTTAATTTCTCCTACTACTAAAGTGTAAGACTCTTGGGACTCTGCTTGCTGCTCCCTGAATTAGGAGGTTTTCCAGTGTAGCTATTCCTGGCCCTGTGTGAGCTCTAGGAATTCTTCCCGCTGATCCTTCCAGCTAGTTTTCTCATATGCATGTACGGATCAGTGCTCTTCTGAATATTACAGGGAGACCCTCTGCAAATTTCCAGGGTTATCTCTGTGCAGCTCTCTACTCTCCAGTGTTCTGCTCTGCAAACTTGGTCTGTCTTGGCCTGACTCTCTGCTGTCTCTTCAACTCAGGAAATTCACTGGACTCTGCCTGCCTATCTTTCTTCACTACTCTGAGGCTTGGAAACTCAAAGTAGGCAGTGAGGACAGTCATCGGGCTCACCTCACTTATTTCACATTCCTCAGGCATCGCTGTCCTTTGCTGCCTGATGTCCACTCTTTGGGAAGCCCTTGTTTCATATATTTTGTCTTGTTTCTTAGTTTCAGGCAGGAGAGTAAATCTAGTCCCTGTTAATCCATCTTGGTTGGAATTGAAAGTTTCTTCCAGGTATTATTTTTTAAATTGAGGTAACATTCACATAAAATTCACCATTTAAAAATGTACAATTCAGTGGTTTTAAATACATGCAGTATATGCAACTAAAACCATGATCTAATTTTAGAACACTTTCATCACCCCAAAGTATAAACCCATGCCCATCAAGCACTCATTCCCCATTTCATTTACTTTGTAATGATGTCCCTGTGCCACCAGGAAGAAGTCTGAGTTGCTCAGTGTGGCTCACATGGCCTTGTGATGGCTCCTTGGGTGTGTAATTTTTTCTCCTGATTTGCGTGGCCCACACCTGTCCATCTCTAGTACTCCAATGAGATGCTTTTCTTACCAGAAGCCTTTTCTGATACCCCAAGGTCAGGCTCTGTGTCCCCTAATTTGCTCAATTAGCCCCAGACCTTAGCTTTTTCCTTACACTGACCATGCTGTGTCTGGCCCTCTCCTCAGTTACACTGGGAGCTGGATGAGGTGCGTCCTGTGCATTGTATTCTCTGCCCAGCATGTGGCAGGTTCTTAGGGACTTGCTGAAATGAGTAAAGATGTTATCAGTCCCTGGGGATCCAGGTTCCTAGAGACCCAAGGCCGCACTATACCCACTGTAAGCATCACACAGCATCAGGACCAGAGAGCCTGCCTTCAAGGTTTCCACAGAGAGAGTGGTGGGGGCAGGCACAAGTCTAGGAGATCAGCTGCTCCCACCCTAGACAGCTCTTGGTCACCTGTTGATCTGTACCCCACCAAGCCCAAGTATAACCTGTTTACCAAGAAGCTCCAGCTCCTCAGGAGAAACACGAACCGGTTTTCTTAACCACCACCAATTGTGTTTTGTTGACCTCTCCTCCCTTCTGGGTGTTGGGTGATGCTGAGCAGCATTCAGACAGATTTCATAGGTTTCCAATTAATTTTGGTTAAGATTAAACTTTGCTTATTTTAAAACTTGAGGTTCAAGCCTATTTCAGGCTCTTCTTCCTCTCCCCCAGCACAGGCGAGGGCTAGGTGAAAGCCCATGTGTATGCTCTGCTCGCCACACACATCCCCTCTCCCCTTCCGGCATTAGGACACTTGTGGAGGCTTAGTCCAGCCCCAAGCCTGGGAGGACAGCTGGAGGGAGAAGAGAGTCTGCTTGAGTGACAGGCCACTTGTTTATGGGGAGTATGTTGGCTTTGTTCTGGCTGTTGCGCTCTGCACGATGCTGCTGGCCTCTGCTCATGGGGATGCCTTGTGTAGAGAATCACCCTCTCCTCCTGAGGGCCTGGTCCCTCCTGAGGATGGCCGCTCTTCCCACACCTTTCCCAGGTGAGTCCTATTGCTTGGTCTAGGGCTGTTCATGGCCTCTGACCTTCCATTATTAACCACTGGGGTCTTTTCCATCCCCTTTGAAGGCTGCAGAACCGGGATGGGGTGAAAGTTTCATTACAGGCCTGGGTATTCCAGCAGGTGTCCCACCGTGAGAAATCTCTGGACCAGGAGCAGGTACCAATCTTTAAGTTCAAGTCAGTCTCCACATGCCAGCGATCCTCCCCTTCTCCCCATAGTGCAGTGAGAAGACTGAAAAGGACACAAATACTCACAGAACGCTCTCTCAAGAGCCCTCGCTCTCGCCACTCTTGGTTCTGCTGGTGGCACCAGCGTGGGCTTATCTGTGTCTCCTGCATCTCAGCAGGTGTGCATCGGGGGGTGAGAGGCCATTCTCCCCTTCCTGAAGATTCCTATCTTTATATGTTCATTTAAAGGTGCTCATGGCTGTAGGAAGTATAGGAACAACTCTCCCACCATGGACACAGCTTTTCTCTGCAGACACCCCAAAAGCAGACCACCTCATTTATCAGGCCTCTTTCTGCTTTTGATGGTTGGTGCTCCTAGGGCTGACAACTTTTGGCAAGCCCAGAGCTAACTTTAGAATATTCTACACTCAGTGGCTTTGGGGACCTTAGCTGCATGTGCTCAAGCAATAGAAACAAACAAACAGCAGATCTGTCTCTCCAGCCAGAGTAAACATGGATAAGCGTCTTATTTATCCTTGCAGTCTCCAAGTCCAGTGTCTTGCCTGGAGTAGACGAATGATCAGTTTGTGGAATTGAATCACGGCAGTAACAAGGAGTGCAAAGCGGCCCCCTTTGTCTCTTTGTGCATAGGCTCCTGGGAGGATTTGTGCCTGCACTCCCTTCTGAAGAGGCCCCTTTTTCCTACAAGGAGAGTCTGGGACAGATGAGCCATTTCTCTTTTCAGAGCACATAGTGGAACAGACTGGAGGCCCCACCTTCCTCTGCTGCCGGAGGAGTGGGAGTGGGTTTCCATGGCAATAGCACGCACCAGCACTCACCTCTGCTTTGCAGCCCTGCTGCGGAGGTGAGAGCTGCCTGCCTTTGGTATGCTGCTCAGAGCCCAAGCCAGGCTGGCTCCTGGCTTCCTGCACTCTAGCAGGAAGGGACACCAGAGGGGACAGCACTACAGGGACACTAGCCCAGAGGTGTACGTCAGGGGCAGAGCACATGACTGAGAAGCATCTTCATCTTGCTGGAAAGATGAAAAGCTAGTTGAAATTGATGTTCTGTATTAATAGTTTGAAAACTGCATGTAACTAGAGTTGCAAAACATCATATTGCAGTCTTGTAGTTAGAGGCAGAGGGTGGTATGTGAGATGCTGAAGGGGAGAGAGGGAAGGGCAGGCATGGATTCATACCTTGAAAAAGAAAGGGGAACTAAGAAAGCAGCAGACACGAAACCACACGGTGCTTGGTGCCTACCAGATACTCAGACATTCAATGTCCAGCCAGAGTGACACAAATACTCCCAGAACACTCTCTCAAGCGCCCTCTCTCACCACTCTTGGTTCTGTTGGTGGCACCAGCATGGGCTTATCTGTTTCTACTGCATCTCAGCAGGTGTGCATCTGGGGGTCAGAGGCCATTCTCCCCTTCCTGAAGATTCCCATCTTTATATGTTCATGTCTTCAGGAAGAAGAGGAACACCTCTCCACCATGGACACAGATTTTCTCTGCAGACACCCCAAAAGCAGACCACCTCTATCAGGCCTCTTTCTGCTCCTGACGGGGCTGAGTTTTATGGGAGGGATGTGTTCCTGAAGACCTTGCATAATTACCAGAAATATATGTCATTTAAGACTAATCCTGACATGGATGTTGCATTTGTGTGCTAGGACTGCCATGATAGAATACCGCAGACTGAGGAAGCTGAAACAATGGACGTTTATTTTCTTAAAATCTGGAGGCTGGAAGTCCATGACCATGGTGTGACAGGGTTGGTTCCTTCTGAGGGCTCTCCTTTTCTATTCTAGACGTGTTCCTGGCTTCCCACTATGTCCTCTCACGGCCTTTCCCCTGTGTTACCTGTGTCCTAATCCCCTCTTCTCCTAAGGACATCCATCAGATTGGATTAGGGCCCACCCTAATGATGCCGTTTTAACTTGATTAGCTCTTTACTGGCCCTATCTCCAAATACAGCCACATTCCGAGGTTCTAGGGGTGAGGACTTCAACATAAGAGTTTTGAGGTGGAGGGAGGCACACAATTTATAATAGATATCATGTGTTTCTGTTAAGCAAAATTACACGCAAAAGTATAAATTTTAATTTTAAATGTGATAAAAGTGAAATTAGATGATTTTTGATACACTCTAAAACATTGATAGATTTAAAATTTTATGTAGAAGTGAGATGTAGTGTTTTTTTAAAATGGTTTCAGATTGGCATAATCTAATTTTCCTCATGCAAAAAGAAAGTAAAATCAATTGAATGGCCATTATGAGCCATGCACTCTTCTAGGTACCAAGGATACTGCACTGAACAAAACAGAAAAATCGCTGCCCTCCTCATGAAACTTACATTGTAGCCAGAAGAAACAGACTTTCTATGAAATAGTCAATTACATGGTAGCTAGAAAGTGATAGGTGTAGTGGAAACAATAAAGCAGGAAGGGAGTATGTCCTATGGGTGAACGGGTAGCTGGGGGAATTGCAATGTTAGAGAAGTTTTGGAAGGCCTCATTGAGAAGGTACTTTTTTAACAAAGATTTGAAGGAAGTGAAAGAGTTACCCAGAGGACATTCAGGGCTGTATCTATCAAGGAAATGGGTGAACACTTGCAAAGGTGCTTACATAGGAATGGATTTAGTATGTTTGAAGAATTGCAAAAAGGTCAGCAGGGCTGAAGGGTAGTGAGTGATAGGGAGGTGGGTAGGAGACAGGGCCAAAGAAGTAGGCAGAAGATGTATCATGGAGGAACTTAGGAGCTGTGAAAATGAGTTTGGATATTTAGTGTATGTCCCTGAAAGACCAAAAGAAGCGGGCAGAGTAATGTTGAGCTGGGAATATGGAGAGTGTGGTGCTTGAAGATCAGATAATCAGTTACAGAGAGTTAGAAGTTTTTCGTAGTGACAATGTCTAGGAGTTGACCATGGATTGGGTGGTTGAGGTGGATGCAAGACAAGCTCATTGGAGAATTATCAAGGAATTCTGAGGACAGCATCTTGGAAGGAATAGACAGAATGAAGGAGCAGTAGTAAAGAGAATGGCAATGAGCTATGGACAAAATCTTTAAGGAGAGATGGGAATGACCCAGGTTTTTTGCAATGAGATAGGCAGTGGTTGGGCCTGTTTGATGATACAAGATTCCAAGCTGAGTTTTAGGGCAGCAGGAGGGAGTGTGGTCTGGAGGCAACATCGGGGATCCAAGAGGGCACTGTCCCATCCCCCGTACTGTCCTGGTGGGGGATGGGGTAGAACAGGAGTCCCCTCTTCACTGATGCTGATGGGAAGGCCACATGGGGGTTGGTGACCAGGGAGGGATGGCAGCCAGGGGAAGCCCCCTCTAGATGTGAAATATGACATCTTTTAGGATACTGCTATTCATGACTCACATATTTTAATAAAACACAATAGGGAATATCACTTCTTGACACTGGACTTAGTCTAGGTGAAATTGAGTGAGAATTTATATATATATATATTTTTATTGCACTTTAGGTTCTGGGGTACATGTGCAAAACATGCAGGATTGTTGCATAGGTA